>VSMD01129780.1:0-26984 GCA_008750895.1 Mirza zaza | reverse complement strand
GGGGGAGGGCGGGCAGGGGAGGGGAGGGAGGGAGGGGGAGGGTGGGCGGGGGAGGGGCGCGGTGGGGGAGGGGCGGGCACTCACTTGGGCTTCTCCCCCCACAGGTCGGAGGACAGGCCCCACAGCAGGTAGTGCTTCCCGTCCTGCAGCTTTAGCGAATCTCTGCACTTGATGTGGCTGATGAACTTGCGTTCCTTCCCCACCTGCACCTCGTCGGAGCCTGGGGGGGGAGGAGGGGGAGGGTAGCTGAGCCTGGCAGGGAGGGGGATGGGGGCGGTGGCGGCGACCGGGGGGACGGGCAGCGGCGGGGGCTGACCTGACTTGATGACCTGCTCGATGGCCATGATGTACTCGTCAAAGTCCTCCGACAGCACCGACCTGACCAGCCTGGTCTTGTACACTGCGGGGAGGGCGCGGGTCACGGGCGGGGCTGACCGCGGTGGGCACGGGGGAGGCGCCGTGTGCTGCAAGTGCCCTGGGCGCGTGGCTCAGGGACATGCAGCAGGGTCACAGCCGGTCGCAGTCACCGCCCCGCACGCAGTTACAGCCACCCACAAATACAGTCACATACACGAGGACAGCTGCTCACGTGCAGCCGTCCAGGATCGCAGCCTCCCGCCACCACGGCCCGCACAGCCACAACCTCCGGGCTGCACAAACGCCACCTTTTCTCACGTTCTCACTCACACCCGACGGTCACCCACGCCCGCACCTGCAGCCACACCCTCCGACACACGTAGCCACGGCCAGGCACGCCGTCCGCGGGCACGAAGCCCTGGCCCGCGCCCCACTCACCGTAGTCCACGCCTGGCTCACAGGCCTTCTCCAGACGGTCCTCAAGGGTGACCTGCTCCTCCGACTTTTGCATGAAGCAGTTCTCTGAAGGCGGGATGGGGACAGGGTCTTAGCACCTCGTTTTGTCCAGGGCCCAAGGGTG
The DNA here is from genome assembly GCA_008750895.1 of Mirza zaza. Taxonomy (NCBI): domain Eukaryota; kingdom Metazoa; phylum Chordata; class Mammalia; order Primates; family Cheirogaleidae; genus Mirza; species Mirza zaza. Next base: position 26,047 of record VSMD01129780.1, on the reverse strand, counting down.
TGGCCACCCCAGGAGCCTACCATTGTTGGTGTCCACTGGGTGTGGGCTTCGGGGTTCCCTGGGTGCCCCCCGCCCATGGGAGTGGGGGTATCTGGGTGGGTGTGGCTCACTCGGGCCCACCCCTTCCCGCCCCCGGGCACCCACCCTCAGCGCAGCGGCACACTTCGTTGTGGCACAGTTTGCTCAGCTTTCCATCCTCCTTCTCTGGGTGGTAGAACTGGGTACAACTTTCCTCTGTGGGCAGAGAGTGTGGTGAGGGGGTCAGAGGGCTAGGGTCCCCATCCCAGAGACCATGCCTGGGAGGCTCAGGTCCCCAATTCTCAGTCCCTTGAACCTGGAGACGCTGGGTCTCCAACCCTCAGATCTGTTGGGCACTCAGACCCCCACATTTCTGATCTTTGGGACCCTCAGACCACCCCCAACTCTCAGGTCCCTAGAATGCTTAGACCCTCAGTCTCAGATCCCCTAACTCACATCTACCAGGGACCCCCAGACGCCTGGAACCATCAGACCCCCGGAACCATCAGACCCCCAACTCTCAGATTCCTGGGACCCTCAGACCCCAGGCCCTGGCTTGGCGGCTTACCCAGGTTGTAATAGGAGTAGACCTTGACCGCCCCAGGCTGGATAAGTTCTACTTTAAAGTACTTGTGAACTTTGAAGGACAGACAGTCATCCTCGGAGTGTGACACCTAAGCGGGAAGGAGGTGCTTGGTCAGTGGGGTGACATGGGGGCCGTCCAGCCTAGGGTCCTGGAAGTTGGAGAAGTGGTGGAGAAACTAAAGAGTCGAGGAAGGGTACAGGTGGTCGGGGAAGAGGAAGTGGAGAAGATGGATGAGCAGGTCAGCAAATCCATCTTCTTGTTCTCCTGCGCTCACAGCTAGACCACAGTTCTCAGATGCCCTCTCCTTTCTATGGGGTGTGGCCATGTGACTGACCTCTGACCCACAGATTGCTATTGATGTCTGTAAAAACATCCCATGCACGATGACCTTCTTTTCTTCTAGAAAAAATGGATCCTGCAGAGGACTCCCAAGATCCCAGGGATGGTTGAGCCCCCAGATGGAAGGTGCTTGGATCCCTGAGTGATTGCGTGGAGCAGAGGTATGAACTGGGACTTTGAATGAGAAATACAAGTCTGTTCTGTTGAGACCCCATATTCTTAGGGGGTCTGTTCTAGTAGCTGGTGTTACTTATGCTAAGGTGGGCTTGAGGAGGGTCTTGGGGGTATCAGTAATTAGCAGGAAAGATGTGGGGATGGGGGAATGGGAAGAAATAGAGAGGGGAGAGGAGAAAGCCCAAATCGTGGTAGAGATGGAGACAGCAGGAGAGTTCCTGATGGGGAGAAAATAAGAGAAGAGAGAAACATGCAGAGAAAGGAACAAAGCTGGGGACAGAGGCAGGGGGCGAGGCAAGTCTCTTCTCTCTACGAAGCACTTTTTTAAATGACCAAGGTGGCTCTTCTTCAATGGTTGTTTAAGACTCTGATGAGAAGTTGGAGGAAGCAAGGTGCAAAATAAGGTTGGAACATCAGTGGTCAGAAGGTGACCTGTTTCTAGAAGGTTCTGGATTGACCACCTTGTTTTCCAAGCTTCTCCCCTTAACACCTGCCGGCACGGACGTTTCCCCCTTCCAGCTGGGGACCAGCCTGACTTAGAGACAAAAGCTGAGGGGAAAAGAAGAGGCCAGCCAGATATGGGTTAAACCTCCCAGGAGATGGTGCAGCCTTACCTTGTCCAGGTAGATGATGAGGGTGTTCTTCTCCGAGTAGGCTTTGTTCAGCTCATACTTAGCGATGTATCTGTCCACGCCAGTGCTCAGCTGGGGAAGGGAGGAGCTCGTGAAAAATCCCTCCTGGACTCCTCTCTCCCTGTAGCCTCTTCCAGACCCCAGAGGCCCCTTCCTACTTAACCCAGCCACTGAGCCCTTCATACCAGCTTGAGGTCATCAATGTCAGGAACGTAGCCAGTCATCATGGATATGTCCAGGATGGACATCGTGGCGTCATGGTCTCCCAGGTACCTGGACAGATTAGGAAGAAAGGCATTGGGTCCCCGAGTGGGGTCAGCCCTAGGGGTCCGTGCCTGGACAAGGGGGTCTTAGCCGGGGGCTGAGGCTTCTAGTTTCCACATATCAGCATAGAGGGAGGTTAAAGTTTAGAAAACACTTCCCCAAGGGGTAAAAAAGGCAAGGTAGTGTAATAGTCCAGGTAATTAAAGAGTTCAGGCTCTGGACCCAACTGCATAGGTTCAAAACCCCAGCTCTGTAGAACGTTTGATGAGTTTTTTGACACCTCCATGCCTGAGTTCTTCTAGAAAATGAAGACAAGAATACAGGCACCCCTCACTTTGCACGATTCAGTTCCCATGATCCGGTTAAAAAAAACACTAGTCCGCCAACGACATGGTTCAAATTTTAGTACCACAGTATATTAGTTATAAGTAATTACATAAAATTTAAATTTAGTGGCTCACGCTTCAGTCCACAGATCCCTACGTAAAATAACAGATGAACCTCACGATCAGTGACCAGTCACTGTCCCTGCTCTCAAAGTCTGCTGGTGACTGGTCACTGAGCACCCGATATTCGGGTCATGCACAGATAGCAAAGTGTGTAGTTGTGTTGCCTCCTTGTCTCCTGGTGATAAAATCACATGATGGTTTACAGCAGTGGATCGTTGAAAGAGAGAATTGGCCAACCAAGATGAAAATGCACCAAAGAAATGAACAGTGATGATGCCAGAAATGAACTTCAAATAGAACATCAATGGAATTGTAGAATAGCAGACCACAGGAATGCGGATTCTGCTGCCGTGCAAAAGAAGAGATAAGTGTTCAGAGGAGCTTAGTGAAGGGAAATTTAGCATAAGTGAGGAAGGTGGTAGAGACAAAAAGGATGAAGATATCCCAGAGGAAGGGACGCTGGGGGTTGGTGGGGGGAGGACTTCACAGTAAAGGAACTCTTGGAGAAATTTCATAACATTCAAAGCACAAAGGATAAAATATTGGAAGCTGATCCCAATTTAGAAAGGGGCATGACTACTTACTATGACATAGTAAAGAGGCTTACTCCATATCATAAGTGATAGGAAGAGAAGTCAAGTGTTGTCCAAACTACAGTCCTCTCCACAAGTGTTTTACAAAGGAGAAAAAAAAAAACCCACCTTTATCTCAATGTTCTATAATCGAATACTCAACTTACTATGTTTTTCATTTTCCCTATATCCTTATGTTGTGATGGAAACATTTAAAGGTCATGGAACGATTGTGTCACTTTCCCTGCTGATTATGAAGATTGCTTTGATGGTCTCAATTTTCATGGTCGTTGCTACGTCACCCACGCTGCCGTGCAAAGCAAGGACTGACCGTGCTCTCTGCTTCATGGCGGATAGTTAGAAGGGTACCGTGTTTCCCCGAAAATAAGACCTAAATGTAGATTGTTGTACCGTACTTAAAAAAAAAATTAACACATCCCCTGAAAATAAGCCCTAGGGTATCTTCTTAAGGAAAAATAAATATAAGACTCTGTCTTATTTTTGGAGGAAACACGGTACTAGACGCACAGTACATTCGGAAAATATTGGATATCATGGATATTATTTGTAAGAAGTCTTGCTAGAGACAGAGGGACGGCCAAGATGAACCCAGTTTGAAGGCCAAGAAGACCTAGCTTCTTACCTGGTGCAGATGTCGAGGATCATAGAGCTATTGGCATCCTGAGGTTTCTTTTCTAGAAACAGAGAAGACAGAAAGATGGGAGGGGTATATCTAGGTCTTAACTCAGGAGTGGGGCAGACATTAGAATAGGGGTGGGAGGAAGGTGACAGATAGGGCCTTTATTTATTTTACCTGTAACTGGAGCCGGCCTTATGGTGACCCTGAGGTTGAACTTCTTACAGGTGATTTGGCCTTTGATCTTGGCATGGTAGACTGTCACCACCTGGCAAGATGGAAGGGAAGAAAAAGTGTCAGCCCAGGGGACTAGGTACTGCTGGGTACAGGAAGGAGATGGTCCTTCAGGGGCAGAGGGGCTGGACGAAGGTCATGGGACAGGTGGGTGTGCGTTCCTGTTCCTTACCGACAAAGTGCCTTGGCCTTTTCCTTCAGCTGTTAGTGTGAAACCCTCGTTTTCCTTGGTCTGCAGAGAGTCGGGGGAGAGAAGAGAGGGTGTTGGCAACCAAGCCTTCTTCTGCCTGGTCGTGTGACCTCCCTCTTGCCTCCCAGCAAACCCTGGCTGGCATGGAAGGTGACAATAAGGAGGGCTTGGCCAGGTGACTGTACCTCTGCTGATCGCAGGAGGCTAGAAGATTCCCAGAGGATACGGTGCCTGATTTCAGAGCTACGGCTGGGCAGGCGGATGGCCACATCCAGGTTCAAATCCTTGTGGTCAGGAACGTCCTTTTGGTATTGGGCCAAGGCTTGGAACACCATGAAGGTGGCCTAGAACCCACCAGAGAGTGCAGGAGTAAGCTTGGAGGTCATCAGACACTGAGGACATGTTCCAGAACTCTCCAAAGGACAGAAGCCAGGGCCAGGGCTTGGAGATGCTGAGAATCCTTCGGAAATCTAGACATAAGACTGAAGGTCTAGCGACCCTGAGGATGTGATTTAGACCCATCCAGGGGAAAGAGTCTTAGACCAGCGCCTGGAGACATCAAGAATGTATCTAGAATCCACTCATGAGAAAAAGAATAAAATTGGCGTCTGAGAACACTGAGCATATGATCTAGAAGCCAAAAGTGACACTGAGAATGTAACACTGAGAATGTGACTGAGAGCCCCCAGGAAGAAAAGAGGTCATACCAGAGCGTATAATTACTGAAACTATGGTCTGGTAGCCACAGGGAGAGAAGGCGGCTGGATTTTGCTCTAGAGTCACTGAGAATCTAATCTAGAACCCACTAGTGAGAGAGGGTGACATTGGGAGTCTGGTGGGACTGGGAACATGGCCTAGAATCCATTGGTGACAGAAGGTGACATTGGCATTCCTTGTGGAACTGGGAACATGGTCTAGAACCCATTGGTGACAGAGGGTGACATTGGGATTCCTGGTGGTACTGGGAACATAATCTAGAACCCACTGGTGAGAGAGGGTGACATTGGGAGTCCTGGTGGGACTGGGAACATAATCTAGAACCCACCGGTGAGAGAGAGTGACATTGGGATTCCTGGTGGGACTGGGGACATGATCTAGAACCTACTGATGAGAGAGGGTGACATTGGGATTCCTGGTGGGACTGGGGACACGATCTAGAACCCACTGATGAGAGAGGGTGACACTGGGATTCCTGGTGGGACTGGGAACATGGATCTAGAACCCACCAGTAAGAGAGAGTGACATTGGGATTCCTGGTGGGACTGGGGACATGATCTAGAACCTACTGATGAGAGAGGGTGACATTGGGATTTCTGGTGGGACTGGGAACATAATCTAGAACCCACTGGTGACAGAGGGTGACATTGGGAGTTCTGGTGGGACTGGGAACATGGATATAGAACCCACCGGTGAGAGAGAGTGACATTGGGATTCCTGGTGGGACTGGGGACATGATCTAGAACCCACTGATGAGAGAGGGTGACATTGGGATTCCTGGTGGGACTGGGGACATGATCTAAAACCCACTGGTGGAACAGAGTAAGATTCCAAGCCTGATGGAATGGGACACATGGTCTAGAACCCACTGGTGACAGAGGGTGACATCAGGAGCCCTGGTGGGACTGGGAACATAATCTAGAACCCACTGTTGAGACAGCTTAAGATTCCAAGCCTGGTGGAACTTAGAATGTGGTCTAGAACCCAACAATAAGAGAGGATAAGATCGAGAGCCCAGTGGAATGGAGAACATGGCCCAGACCCAGAACAAGGTGGAGGGAGAGGCTTACACCTGAACCTGGGCCCCGAGAACCTAGTCTGGACAGCAGGAGAGAGGAGGAGACGCAAAACACAGAACTGCCCCTCTGGGTCTCAGTGTCTTCCCCAGGAGGCCAGCGGGGGGCCGCGAGGGGCGGGATGCACATGCCGGGGGTCGGGGCCCCGCTCGCCTGAGTGGAGCCGTAGCCACCGCCGTAGTATCTCTGCTCGTTGAGCCAGCGCACGACGGCGGGCACCGTGTCAAAGTCTTTCAGCAGCAGCAGGGCCAAGAGGGCGTAGGATGTGGCCTCCACGTTGTAGAGCTGCTTCCCGGGCTCTTCCCAGCGGTTCTTTTCTGCAGAGAGGACGCCCCACCCAGCCCCAACGCTCACTGCTCAGCCCGCCTTGGGATGGCTCAGGAGGGAGCTCCGAGAAAGACAGCGTTCAGGCGTCCCCACTGACATTCAATGCTCTCTTCTCTCGCCAACCCTCACACCTCCCTTTGAGCTGGAGGCTCCGTGCGCCCTTGTTGGACGAGGGACGCACCGAACTTTCTTGCGTGGTTTACAAGGAGGACTTGGTACACCCTAGAGTCCTCCACTCCAGCTCAGCTAAGAACCGAGCATCCCAGCTCACGACCGCCCACCCCAAACCCCAGCCGTGCATCTCCCCTCGCCCCGCCAGGCAGCCCCTCACCTGTGGCTGTGTTCAGAAACTTGTCGAGGATGGCGCCGTCCAACTTGTCCATCTGGGCCAGGGCGTAGGCGGCGATGGCCACAGTGTATGGTCTCTTTAGGTTCAGGTAATTGGCTGCGAGGAATTCTCCCGCTTTGTTGATGCTCCCTGGCAGGCTCTGCGAGAAAGAGGGTCGGTTACCCTGGTCACTGCTGCCACCTTGGTTTCATGCAAGCACCACTTCCTGGGCACCAGGTCTTTCTGTCCTTGCAACATATGTATGTCTTGGATCTGCCTGGTTTTTTGGGGGTTTCCCAGATATTTTAGCCACCTCGAGCTGCCACGCTGGTGAATACCTATTATGTACCTGGAGAAGTCCATACCCCCAGTGGTGTGCTGCTAAGTGCTTAACAAGGGGCTCTCCAGTGGGAGGGTCAGAGGAGGGCGCTGGTGTAGAATGATTGCCAATGTCTGTGGTGTAAATACTTTCACCAGGGCCAATTTCTGTTTTTTTTTTTTTTTTTTTTTTTTTGAGCTAGAGTCTCACTCTGTTGCCCGGGCTAGAGTGCTGTGATGTCAGCCTCACTCACAGCAACCTCAAACTCCTGGGCTCGAGCGATCCTCCTGCCTCAGCCTCCCGAGTAGGTGGGACTATGGGCATGCGCCACCATAGTCCGGCCAATATTTTCTACATACTTTTTAGTTGGCCAGTTAATTTCTTTCTATTTTTAGTAGAGGCTGAGTCTCGCTCTTGCTCAGGCTGGTCTTGAACTCCTGATCTTGAGCGATCCACCCGCCTCGGCCTCCCAGAGTGCTAGGATTACAGGCGTGAGCCACCGCGCCCGGCCACTCCAGGGCCAATTTCAAACCATCAAGGTGGCATCATTGGGCAAAGTGTTGGGAAGAGACGCCCCAAACAGCCACCCAAATGCTGTTGCATGTATCAGATTGAGCACCCCACTGTGAACCCCTCTCATCCAGCCATCCATCTTCCTCATCATAGCTCTCTTACTATCCACTCATTTAACCTCATAAAACCCTAGGAGATGAGAATACTGATGTCTCAAGAGATGCAGTAATTTTGCCACGACCACCTAGGTTGTCAGTGGCTGAGTCAGGATCTAAACCTCCAGAGAATCCCATAAATAACAAAAACTATCACGCCCATTTTCCAGATGCACACACTGAGGCCCAGAGGGGATGTGCCTGAGAGTCAGGATTTGAAGTCAGTCAACTACACACTCTCAATACCCCCAGTTTAAAGCAGACGGAGCCGTGACAGACTCTCGGGGGGACCAACCCTCTAAACTTCTTTGCCACAGAATCAAACCCGGAGGGAAAAAGGGACAGGGATGAGCCAGTGGCGTTCACTGCTTCCTACGTGGGGTCAGGCGTCCCTTGGGACATCTGCTGCAAGACCCTCTGGACTAAGGAAATCAGCTTAACCCTGAACCCTGAGTTTTCTCTAAGGGCACAGCCAGGGCGCAAAGGTTTGTGACCACGCAGGAGTCACTGAGGCTAAAGGAGCTTTTGGAAAACGGGCTAAAAACCCTCTGAAAACGGCAAAGAAGACAGATTGCGCTGGGGAGGGCTGGAAACGTCCAGAACGCAGGATCTCTCCCTCCGGGCAGGATGCGGAGGGGAGGGCGGGAGGGGACGCTTACATTGACTTGCCCCTCGCAGATTTCTTTCGCCTCCTGCAGCGCGATGAGGACGAACGCGGTGAGGGCCATGTCCTTCTCCGTGTCCTCCCGGAAGCCGCCCTGAGATGGGGAGCAGGAAGCAAGGATGGGGTCACCTGTGTGTCCGCACGCGCCAATCAACGCCCCCCCCCCCGCAGAATCTCGGGGGGCTGGTCAGAACTGAGTCTCTTCCTGGTGTCCCCGCTATGGCCCAGGAAGGCCAGACTCTTTAGTATTCATTCGATTATTTGTTCGTCCTGCAAACGTTTTCGTGGAAGGCCACTGTGCTGGCACCATGGGTACAACGATGGACGTGAACCAGACACCAGCCCTAGCCCTCACGGAGCTCTTCCTCGGGAAGTCGGGAGGATGAACATGAACCCACCAACTCCTCGAGAGTTCTACGGTTACAAACTGATGAGTGCTGTGCAGAAGAGGAGGACACAGCAGTGAGAATGAGCTGTGGGAGTGTGACCCAGTCAGGGAGGTCAGGAAAGGTGTCCCTGAGGAAGTCACCTCTCAGGGAGGGCAAGGGTTAGCATGGCAGGTGGCAGGAATAGCATGTGCAAAGGCCCTGTGGCAGGATAGAGCGCGACTCCTATTCGTATGGACGGAGTGTGGGAAGAAGGGGAAGGGGGCAAAGGCTGGAAGCCCGAAAGGTCAGGTTGAAGCAGCACTTCCAGCACACATCAGCATCTCCTGGGGGGTGGGGGGATTGGGGGAGGGCTAATTAAAACTCAGATTCCTGGACCCTAGAATTTCCAATTCAGTGGACCTGGGGCCCCACTAACAAGTTCACGGCTGCTGCTGCTGCCGCCGCTGGTTCTCAGACCACACACTTTGAGAACCTCGACTCTAAGGAGTTCTGTGTTTATTTTAAGAGCCTTGGGACTTTCTAAGGATTGATCCGATCGAATCTGAAAAATTCACTGCGGCTGCTACGTGGGAGGGTGACCACGCAGTGGCTTCTGCAAGGTCTGAATGGGAGGGCAGGGGCGCTCAGGCCAGGGGCCAGCCCTGACGGTGGGGAGGAGGGACAGCCCCTGCACCGTCCAGGCAGCAGGAGGGGTCAGGAGCTGGGGACAGGCTGGATGGGACCAGGGGATTCCGGAGCCCCTGCATTTGGGATGAAAATTCTTAACAATGTCCGAACAAGGAGCCGTGCATTTTTACCTTGCACCGTGCTCCACGGGTCTCTGTTTTTGCGACCTTGGAGGGACACCCCCGGCTCATCTGTCTCCCTGTCCCCCGGTCATCCCCAACCCCACGGAGCGAACCGAGTCGTGGCAGCAGGAGGAAGTCTTTGTCCTGCCCGCTGTGCCCTGAGCCCCAGTCTCTTACGATCATTTCTTGGTGTATCACGGGCCCGTCCTCCTGGAAGATGCCATCGGGCTTCTGCTTCTCCATGATCAGCCACTTCACGGCCCCACAGAGGACCTGGGAGTCGATGGCAATGAGGTTGACGGCCAAAGAGAAGACCTTGACCACGTAGGCAGTCAGCCTGGGGGTGGGCGGGGCGGGGTGGGCACAGAGCGTGAGCCAATCGGCTCTGAGATCCAGAGAATGCCACCCCAGCCGGCCAATGAGCAGAGAGGGGCGGGGCCTGGCCCGATTGGCTTGCCCCGTTTCTCTGCTCCTGCCCCGGGGGCCCAGCTGCTGCTGCATGCAGTTGGTGCCTAAATGATGCTCAGTGACCACTGGACACTCAGCCAGCGCATCCTGCAAGCAGAGGGGTGCAGCGTGGTGTCGCGCACAGGGCTGTTTGGGCGAGGCTGGCCTAGGGGACCCCACCCCTGGCTGGGGGCCTGTGCAGGGGGCGCAAGGCAGAGGCCTGCGGGGCTGACGGTGGAGACTCACCAGGTGCTGGGGGCCCGGTTCAGGAAGGCCGCGTAGGCCGAACTGGGTTGTTTAAAGGCCAGCTGCTGCGTGTACCCTGCAGGGAACAGAGAGTGTCCCCGGGGGAGCCGGGGCTGAGCATAGGGGTTACCCCAGAGAGAGGAGGTGGGGGGCACAGAAGAGGGGACATAGATACAATGAGGGGCGCTCCGAGAGCAGGCCCTGGGGTCCCCAAGAGGGGCGGGGACACCCACCCTTTTTGATGAGCTCCAAGGCCTCCTGCCGCTTATCCAAGCCAAATTTATCCCACTGCTCTGTGTGGTCCAGGTAGTGCACTGCGATGACAGTGGGCGTCATGCCAATCATGTTCTGCTCCCCGCAGCCCGAGGGGGTCACGATGAGATGCTTCAGCCGGTCGCTATCAATGGCATCCTCTGCCATCTGGGCCACTGGCGTTCCTGCAGCCAGACAGGAGGACAGTGCACAAGCCAGGTGACCCGCCGTGGAGTGAGGAGTCTCCCGGCGGGCTGCTCGGGACCAAAGCGGTCAGGGGCAGGTGAAGGCGGGGAGGATGAGACTGGGGTGGGGGGTGGGGGGTCCTGCATTTGGCGGGAGGGGGACTTGGGCTTCACAGGGGCCTCCCGGTGCCTGGGTCTCTTGTTTCACCAAGTGGTGAAATAATTCCGGCAACAAGATCCACGAATACTTATATCATGCTTGATGTCAGCTGCCAGGCTCGGAACTAACAAGGCCACCTGGTATCTCATTGAATCCTCACACCAACCCTCGGAGGCAGATACTATCAGGCGCCCGATCGCACAGGAGGAAACCAAGGCTCCTGCCCCAAAGCCACCTTCGAGCTCCCAGGTTGCAAAGCCCCTCCTTCCCTCCCAAGCGATGAGCTCCGGAATTTGCTCTTGAACGCTATTGCTTCGGCCCTAAACGTATTTGGCAGTAAAAGTGCCCGCAGGCGGCTATAAATCAGATCACAGACCTGCTGCTCTAGCGGAAGCGGGGGAGGTAGGTGCAATGGTTAAACATCTCTGGAATTAAATGGGACTCGGCTCCCGTCACCCCTTCCCAGGGCTCATGTGCCCCCCCTGCCCCCCGTGCCTTCCTGGGTCCCCTGGGGTCAGGGTCACCTTGCAGGAGAATAGTGGTCTCGGACTCCGTGTCTGGGACTTGGTCGCTGAGGTCTGCAGGAGGGATGTCCTCTCTCTGCACGCCCCCTGCGGGTGAGCGAGAGACACAGCGATGGCCCCGGCCCCGCCTCCCCCCACCCTGCCCGCCACCACCCTGCCCAGGGCGTGGCGCCAAGTCCTGCAGCCCACTCACCTTGGCCCAGGTGTTCTGGATCCAGAGTGCGAACCGCCACAGTTTTGTTGACTCTGATTCCTTCCGGCTACCCGGTGGTGGCAGCGGCGGTGGTGGTGGCGGTGGTGGCGGCGGGAGGGGTCGGGCGAATAGAAGGACAGACAGACACGCAGATGGTCAGGAGGGCACCGTCGAGAGGATTACGCTAGCACAGGTGTCAACGCCTCTGAACCTGGCTTCGCCCCCTTCTAGCTGTGTGACTAGGGGTCAGTTACTCAACCTCTCTGTGCTTCATCTTCCTCCCTTACAAGGGGGAGGCAACACAAACACGCCTACCCTGTACCACATACGCGATGTGCTGTGCCAATTCATCACAGAATTATAAATGAATAACGAAAGCAGAAAACCTTTAGAAATCTTCACATATGCCTAGAAGCTTTAACTCATTTAATCCTCACAATAACACAGTGGGGCGGGTACTACTCTTACCGATCCCATTTTTAAAGATGAGGAGACCATAGAGGTTAAGTAACTGGCCCAAGGTCACACAGCTAGCAGAACAGAACTGGGGTTTGAGTTTGGACCTGGCAGTTCGGCCCCAGAGCCTGTGTTTTTAACCGAGTTTCCCTCAAATAAAAGAACGTGCATAAAGGATTCAGCACACTGCCGGGCACACAGTAAGTGCTCAGTTAGCTGGTATTATATTAAAAGTGCAAGTCAATCCCTCATGTGTGTCTACAAAAAAAAAAAAAAAAAAAAAAAAAAAAAAAAAAAAAAAAAGCCTCCCATGGTGGACAGCTGCTATTTTTGCCTTCCCAGAACTTAATTCTCCTTTCACCTGGTAATAACAGCCAGATTTTCTTTTGGAGAGTAAGTTTCCTCCAATAACATGCTGACAAAAGAGTAAGAGCCAGCTCTCCAGGAAGGCAAGGCTCCGATTGGTAGCACTGCCAATTTCTGCGGTGTAAACACCCCCAGCATAATTGACTTCAGGCTACCAACAGCAGTGAGCCCAGAGCTGGGAAGACTTGGGCACCACTGGCTCCAACGCACTCCTTGGGTTTCACTACCACCAGCTCTGCACTGAGACATTTTCGTGTTAGAGACAAAAGCAAACACGCCTGCGTCCCTAAATGTATGTTTTCATGTATTTTTTTTAATGGTTCATTTTATTTATTTATTTTTTTTGAGACAGAGTCTCGCTTTGTTGCCCAGGCTAGAGTGAGTGCCATCAGCCTAGCTCACAGCAACCTCAAACTCCTGGGCTCAAGTGATCCTCCTGCCTCAGCCTCCCGAGTAGCTGGGACTACAGGCCTGTGCCACCATGCCCGGCTAATTTTTCTTTCTATATATATATTAGTTGGCCAATTAATTTCTTTCTATTTAGAGACAGGTTCTCTCACTCTTGCTCAGGCTGGTTTTGAACTCCTGACCTGGAGCAATCCACCTGCCTCGGCCTCCCAGGGTGCTAGGATTACAGGCGTGAGCCACCGCGCCCAGCCTCATGGTTCATTTTATCTCACAGCATTGGTTGAAAAAAAAAAATATGAATATGTTTCCATTAAAGCTCAAAAGTAGAAATTATAATAAATTCTTCTTTGGGTAGAAACACGTCTCAAGGTAAAGTGACACTGTCAGTTTTCACATACTTGCTTTTTTCAGTGTTTCAATGTTTTTTTCAAGTATGTTAACATTTTGGAAGAATTAACCATTAACATAAACCTGCAATTAACACGCAGACATGTATATGGGGGTACTTGTTTTTCCTTTTACCTCAGGCTCTTATATGGCCTGGCTTGACGCTATAGAAGCCTTGTCTCTATTTAAAATATTGATAATTGTTCACTGTTGATTTTTTTTGTTTGTTTTTAATCTCTTGATTTCCTAAAACATTCCTTTAAAGTGTATAGAGTATTAGTTTTACAAGACGAAAAGAATTCTGAAGATGGAGAGTGGTGATGGTTGCACGGCAATGCAAATTTCCTTTTTTTTTCAGTCTGTATGCATGCAAATGTCTTTAATGCCACTGAACTGTGCAATTGAAAACGGTCGAGATGTTAACTTTTATGTCATGTGTATTTTGCCCCAACAAAAACTGAAACAAAAAGGAATAAGGGGAAATATCATTTAACATAATAATCACAGCAGCGATGATAATTTTTAAATTGCATTAGAATATCATTGACCTCATAAAGAAATGTGGTGTATATACACAGTGGAATACTATGCAGCCATAAAAAAGAATGAAATTCTGTCGTTCATGGCAACACAGATGGAAGTGGAGGACATTACGTTAAGGGAAATAAGCCAGGCAGAGAAAGTTAAATAAGTGGAAGCTAAAAAACGTTGATCTCATAGAAGTAAAAAGTATAACGGAGGATCCTGGAGTCTGGGAAGGGTAGCGGGAAGGGTAGGGGAGATTTGTTAAAGGATACAAAATTACACCTAGATGGGAGGAATGAGTTCCAGTGTTCTACACCACTGTAGGGTGACTATAGTTAACAATAATATATTATATAGTTTCAAATATATCCAATGTTCCCAACACAAAGAAATGATAAACGTTTGAGATGATAGATATGCTAATTACCCTAATCTGATCACTTTATATTATATGTATTAAGGCATCACTATGTACCCTATAAATATGTGTAATTATTATGTATCAATTAAAAAATAAAATGTAGGCCGGGCACGGTGGCTCATGCCTGTAATCCTAGCACTCTGGGAAGCCGAGGCAGGCGGATTGCTCGAGGTCAGGAGTTCGAAACCAGCCTGAGCAAGAGCGAGACCCCCGTCTCTACTATAAATAGAAAGAAATTAATTGGCCAACTAATATATATAGAAAAAATTAGCCGGGCATGGTGGCACATGCCTGTAGTCCCAGCTACTCGGGAGGCTGAGGCGGGAGGATCGCTTGAGCCCAGGAGTTTGAGGTTGCTGTGAGTGAGGCTGACGCCACGGCACTCACTCTAGCCTGGGCAACAAAGCGAGACTCTGTCTCAAAAAAAATAAATAAATAAAAATAAAATAAAATGTAAAAAATATATAAAAAATAACATTGACTTTGATTACTGAGCTTTTCGGCACCCCCTACAATTCAGTGCCTGGGGTTGCCATCTCGCCCGCCTCACCATAACCCTAGCTCTGCTCCTGAACTTCCAGGACTTCTGCCTTTCCTAAGCTGGGCACGGCGACTGTCTGCGTCCCAGAGCCCGGGTCTCCAACATGGGTCAACGGCGCAGAGAGACCCGGGGCCCTCCCCGGAGGACTCACCACGACCTTCAGGGTCTTCTTGACGCCGTCGCTGATGAAGCGGTTGTACACGGCAGCCTTGACTTCCACCTCCTGCAGGCCAACCTTCAGGGGCACGATGACGTAAGGGATAGCCACCGAGGCCTTGGGCTGGATGGTGACCGTCTGCTGGTGGCGCTTCTTGGCGGTGGCCAGGCTGCAGAAGGCTGGGTTGTGCAGCAGTTCCACCCTCACCTGGCGGGGAGAGACGGGGCGCCAAGGTGACACGGGCTGTGCCTCGGGCTGCCCCCTCCCAGCCGCCCCGGGGCCTCGGCCACGCCAGGGCCCCACCTTGAGCTTCTCCTTCTCCCGGTAGTTGTAGAGGACCGCCCGGATTTCCACCTGCTCGTTGCGAACCACGGAGTAGGGCAGCCGCAGGTCGATGAAGAAGTCCTGCATCACTGTCACCTCGTAGGGGTCCGCCACGCAGATCCCTGCCCGGGCAGAGACGGAACGTGCAGCGCGAGGGGCACAGGGCTGGGAAGAGCGGGCAGAGCCGGGTGCCAGGTCCAAGTCCCCGCCCCTCCCGGGGTCTCCACTCTCCCCTGTCCCCCCCAACACCACCTCCACCTGGGAGCTGCCCCTACCCCTGCCTGTCTGCGGAGGCCAAACGCTAGGGAGGGTGGCGGGGGCAGGAGGCTACTGTCCCTTAATGATCTCGATTCTCTTCGCAGACATACATGGGGAGGGAGGACGCAGGGTCGCCAAGATACGCCCGCGTCTCCAAAATGGTAGCCCCAGCTCTGTGAGTGCTCAGAACTCGACACGTGGCTAGCTCGAGGGACAGCTGGGATTTTGCTTTTACTGAGCGCACTTTTACTCACACGCATTTAATCTAACTCAGGTTGGAACTTAGAAATGGGCGCGCAGGCCGGGCGCGGTGGGTGGCGCACGCCTGTAATCCCGGCACTCTGGGAGGCCCAGGCGGGAGGGTTGCTCGAGGTCAGGAGTTCGAAACCAGCCTGAGCAAGAGCGAGACCCCGTCTCTACTATAAATAGAAAGAAATTAATTGGCCGACTAATATATATATGGAAAAACTTAGCCGGGCATGGTGGCGCCTGCCTGTAGTCCCAGCTACTCGGGAGGCTGAGGCAGGAGGATCGCTTGAGCCCAGGAGTTGGAGGTTGCTGTGAGCCAGGCTGACGCCACGGCACTCACTCTAGCCTGGGCAACAGAGTGAGACTCTGTCTCCAAAAAAGAAATGGGCACTCATCGTGAATGCACAGAGCACCCCTGAACCCCACATTCTCAGAGGGTGCCTTCCACGGCGTGTGGCTGAAATCTCCACTTTTAAAAGGCGACCTTGATTCGGCAGCTGGGAAATGATCAAGTGTGTTCGAGATACCTTGAGTATGAGAATTCACCTTTTCAACCGTAAATTTCATGACACCTAAACTACAGGTCAAAGTATTCCCAAGGAAACTCTAGCATTGTGAGTGAGATGCCCTGCAGTGTAAAATACATGCTAGACTTCGAAGACCTAGTAAAACAGATCGTTAGTAATTTTGGTATATTCATAAATTATTATTCAATATTGAAAGATTTATTGCAGTACCATTATTATTAGTGGGATAGTGGTTTTGCAACTTTTTACAAAATGCTGAAATGATACTACTTTGGATATGTTTTGCTTAAATAAAATGTGTAATAATAAATTATGTTATAATTACAACTACATAATTAACAATAAATGATATTTATAGTATATGGCATATATAATTTTGTAATTTTTAATATTTATCTTTTATTATTATATTATATATGTTATTTCAAGATATAGCGTATATCTTGTATATTCTATATTATATTGTATATTATATTCTATATTATATTGTATATTATCTTATATATTATCTCTTATATTTATATTATATTATATTTCTATTATATATTATATATAATTTATATTTACAAAATTTATATTGTATCACAAAATATATATTTATTCTATATTCTATTATTTATATTCTATACTTATAAAATTATTTATGTTCTATATTTATTCTATATTATATTATTTATATTATATAAATAATATATTTTAATATGGAACTTATGTTATATGACGTTATCTAATAAAATATATATTATATAATATGTTAACAATAACAAATATAATACATGTTAATGATAAATTATTATTATAAATTATAACAAAATAAAAGTATAATAAATAAGTCCTTATTTGGGTGTAAATAGAATATTTACACTTGATGTGAATTTTAATACACCTGCTTTTTAATGTTTCAATCTCTTTTCAACTACTTAAACGTTCTGGGAAAAATTAACTTTTAAAATATATGCAAAACATATATTTGGGGTACACAGTTTTCCTCTTGCCACAGACTCCAATACGGCTTGGTGCAACACTGGTCTTTATTTAAAATTTGGATATTTTCTTTCTCATGGACTTTTCTTTTGCATTGGCTTTGATTTGTAAAAAACAGTGCATTAGAATATTAGTGTTTGTGACGACTGGGCACGCCCTTAACTGCTGTGCCTGAGGACAGAGCCTCAGACTCCTGGCCCTACTCCCAGCCCTGCTGTCAATCAACTACCCCTACTTAACCCCGGCCAGTCGGGGTCTCACATCAGGTTACTGGAGGCGGGGACAGGTACCTGGGAAAGGGACCACCCTCTGCCCGCTTTCTGTCCTGTTCCACGATCTGGCCTCCTATGCTTCAGTCATGCATTCCACCCTGCCTCCCTCGTGTACCCCCTTCCTTGCTGTGCCCACCCTCATGGGGGCATCACCGCTGAAAAGCTCCTGTGGCAACCAGCTCTGTGTCACAGCTATGCTGCTGGATGCATTTCATCATCCACAGGTACAAACCCATGGGACGGGCAGCACCAAGAGTTGCCCTAATGTGAACCACGAACTTGGGGTGAGGATGACGTGGCCGTGGAGGTTCATTGAATATAACCAATGGACAGCTCGTGGGGGACGCTGACGGGGGGGGGGTACATGGGGGGGGGACAGGGAACGCACGTGAACTTTCTCCTCGATTTTGCCGAGGACTTTTCTCCTTGATCTTAAAACTTACTTTAAAAAATGAAGCGTATTTTTTTTTTTTAATAAAAGCACCAATTTTAGAGACCACGTTGCCCCCCATAGTCTAGCTTTGTGACCAGGGGGCAGAGCGTGAGCTGTTGGGTTGAGACGGAAGGAGAAAAGAGCGAGGGGTCCTAGGGGGTCCCTGCTTGCCTGGAGCCAAGCCACCCCCCTCGCTCACCTTTCTTGTCCGACAAGCTCACCGCCAGGATCTCCCAAGTGGTGATGGAGTCTTTCAGAAACACGTTCATGACCTTGGAGGCCAGTCTAGGTGGGGGAGAGATCCGGGCATTAGAAGAAGACATCTCTCGGGGGAGGGGGGTGGAGGGGGAGGGGAGCCGGCGTGGAAAAAGCCCAAGAGACAGGTTGGAAGGGGGACAGGGGGTGGGCACAGGTAGGTAACAAAAGGCCTGATTTTTCTAGATTGGGCTGTGACGGGGCACGGCCATTCCAGAAGAGACGGGAGATTGGGGGCGCACGGGGTGGATTGAGGTGGGGGGGTTACCCCAGCCTCACCCGTCTTTCGGGTTGTCCTTGAGTCCTCCATCAATCATCGTCCACAGCCAGCTCTCGGGGAAATGGCTTCTGGAAATGATGTCTTCTTCTGGGATGATGTCCTCCTCCAGCTCGCCTGCATTTAGATCGGCATTTAGAAACGGTCCTTGTGGCAGCATCCTTAGAAACTGTCTGGGCCCTGGAGAGATTCCTGATGCTGTGATGAACTTTTCCTGACCCCCCCCCCCGCCCCCACCCCCAGGCACATGGGGGCACCTTCCTCCATAAGAAAAAAAAAATTACAAACTATATTTCACAGCTGTACTGGTACAAAGACAGGCAGAACATAGGGAGGGTGATATTCATATTTTCTCCCTCTGATTTTTAAAGAAAGGAAAGTGTTCGCGTGTGCCTCTAAAAGGCTCGTGGTCCTGAGACACAGGACATTCTGGCCTTCAGCCTGGGCAACAGAGCGAGACCCTGCCTGAAAAACAAAACAAAACAAAACAAAACACCGCCCCAAAACAACTGGACAGTTGGATTGCATGAGGGTTCAACCCTGGCTGAGTTTTCCTCAAACGTGTGATGGACAGATTTTAACTGGATTCTGGATTCTCTATAACAATAAAGTAGCTGGAATTCCACCCATAAATCCACCCCTACTCTGGAATAATCCATCAAAGTGCCTTTGGGTAGTAACTGTTTTTTTTCTTTTTTTGAGACAGGGTCTCACTCAGTCACCCAGGCTGGAGTGCAGTGGCG
Organism: Mirza zaza; assembly: GCA_008750895.1. Lineage (NCBI taxonomy): Eukaryota > Metazoa > Chordata > Mammalia > Primates > Cheirogaleidae > Mirza > Mirza zaza. The sequence continues at coordinate 7,086 of VSMD01129780.1, read as the reverse complement.
TGACTGTAGCTCACTGCAGCCTCCAACTCCTGGGCTCAAGCGATCCTCCTGCCTCAGCCTCTCAAGTAGCTGGGACTACAGGTGAGCACCACCAAGTCTGGCTCATTTTTTAAATTTTTTGTAGAGATGGGGTCTTGCTATGCTGCCCAGGCTGGTGTCAAACTCCTGGGCTCAAGCGATCCTCCCCCCTTGGCCTCCCAAGGTGCTGGGATTACAGGCGTGAGCCACTGGAAGATTCCAGTACTACCGTCCTCCCGGCTCAGAGAGGGAATCCTCCCCTACTCCCCCCTCCCCGCTCGGTGACCTACTCCTGGCCAGGCCCAGTGGCTTGAGCCGCGCGTGCTGCAGCCGGAGCTGGGTGATGTAGCTGCAGCAGTCCAGGAAGGCCTTCACGCAGGACTGGCCCAGGATGACGAACTTGGCCCTGCGCTGGCAGGAGAACCGCATGGGGTTCTCCCGCATGCCGTCCTCGCAGCACTTGCGCAGCTCCTTGGGGTACCTGCCCACTGCAGGAGCACAGGCCCGCGACAGCTTGAATCGGGAGGGACTCAGGGCAGACCCCTGGGAGGACCTCCCCGCGGCCCGCCCCCTCCTCCCCCTCCGGCTGCCCCCACCTTTGTCCATCCTCTTCTCCATGAGCTGCACGGAGCGGCGGCGCCGGGCGGCTGGCTTCGGGCACTCGGGATCTGAGGGACGAGCGGAGCGAGGGCGACATGGACGTGGCCCCTACCATAGCCGCGAGGGGGGGGGCGTGTTCTTGTTCCCATTAGACAGGTGGGGAAACTGAGGCTCAGACGCAAGCGATTCGCCAGTACGTGGTGGAGGCAGGACTCGAATCCAGGTCCCCGGACCTCCTCCCCTGGAGCCCGGCTCTCAGCACCGGGGAGGTGGCGGCACTGCCCCTCCCCGCCCCGGCCGCGCCCCCGGCCGCGTGCTCACCTCCCCTCTGAGCCGTGTCCTGGCCCAGGCTGGTCTTGAAGGCCAGCCCCGCGTCGCTGAAGACGCCGGCATAGTCCTTCCCGCTGCCCGGGGTGCAGCCGATGTCCGCCCTCTCCACCACGTCCCAGATCTGCGGGGGACAGGCCAGGCCCGCGTGCCACCTCCGGCTCCCCGCGACGCCCGCCTGCCTGGCTCCTCCCGCACCAGGGCACCCCGCCTCATGTCCCCACGCTGCACGGCCACCTCTCCCAGCCCCACCGCCACCCCGCCCTCCTCCCCAGCCCCTCCCCACCCAGCCCCGTCTCAGCCCATGGTCATGGGCAACCCCGTCCCCAGGCCTGTCCCAGCGTCATCACCGCTGCTGCTCCCTGGGGCCGTGCCCGAGCTGACACTGGGCATGCTCGCCTCTGTCTTCACCTCCAGCCGCTGTCCCGCCCAACCCGCTCCTCGCCCCGGCTGGCTGCCCTCTCCAGGCCGTCCCCACCTCCTGGCCCTGACCCTGACCCTGGCCCTCTCCCTCCACTGCCATCTCCTCCCCAGCCCCGGGACGCAGGCGCACCTTGCTCTGGGTCAGCCTGTTCTTGCTGTTCAGCACAAACACGCCCTTGTCCACGGCCACCAGGCCCACTCGGGCCCCCAGGTCGCCCTCTATCTTGAGGGTTATCTGCTGCCCGGGTGTAGGCTTCTGGTCGTCCTTCCCGCCACTCTTCACCACCAGCTGCGGGGACCGAGGAGAAGCAGGAGGGACAGGTCAGAGTTGCCAGGAGCGAAAGGAGGGGGGGAGGTGGGAGGGGGGCGCGCTCACCGTGCCCACACACGAGTCCTTCACGTCCACCCACACGGAGTCGGCCACCACCTCCCTCTGGCCGTTGGTGCCGAGCATCGTGTAATAGGCCACGACGCGGAAGGAAGGAATGAAGTCCTTCGTGACACTCAGCGGCAGGACCACCAGGTCCTGGCCGGGCTCGTGCACCTGGCGCCCCGCCTTCAGCAGCTTGCCTTTGTTCATGATCTAGGGGACAAGAGGGCATGAGGCTCCGGGTAGGGACAGACAGGAGTGGGGGCGGGGATCCGGGAATGGGGACGGCGGGCGGTGGGGGTGCCTCTGGGCAAGCGGGGGCAGCCAGGAGGAGGCGGAGGGCCCCAGGTGGCCACGGACCAGGTAGGTGTAGTAGCGGATCCTGGCGTCCAGGCTGGGGTGGGCGCGCAGGTGGAAGTTGATGTTGAGAGTCTCGCCAGGCTTCAGCTCCACGCGCGGCACCGAGAGGTGCAGGTAGTTGTTGGAGTTGCCCATGGTGCTGTAGGGCTGCGCCTGCATCGTGTTGGTGGCCTGCTCGGCATCCGAGATGCCCTCCTTCTTCGTGCGCACCTGGCGGCCGGGGAGAAGAGGGACGCGCGCTTTCGACCCCCACCCCTCCCCAAAGACGCCCACCTCCTCACCCCTGGGACCTGCAAATATGTGGCAAAAATGAGTTTTACAGGCCGGGCGGGGGGGCTCACGCCTGTAATCCCAGCACTCTGGGAGGCCGAGGCCGGAGGATCGCTCAAGGTCAGGAGTTCGAGACCAGCCTGAGCAAGAGCGAGACCCCCGTCTCTACTATACATAGAAAGAAATTAATTGGCCAACTAAAAGTATATAGAAAAACAGCCTGGCATGGTGGCGCATGCCTGTAGTCCCAGCTACTCAGGAGGCTGAGGCAGGAGGATCACTTGAGCCCAGGAGTTTGAGGTTGCTGTGAGCTGGGCTGATGCCACGGCACTCATTCTAGCCTGGGCAGCAAAGTGAGACTCTGTCTCAAAAATAAAAAAAAGAGGGAGGGGTGGGGTTGTTTACAGATGGGATTAAGTGAGGGATCTCAGGGTGGGACCGTTCATAAATTTGCGTCAAGTCACCAAAGGGTGGTCGTTTGTCGCAGCAGCCACAGAAGATAGGTGTACATGATGAGCCTGTGCGGGACAGATCTCCTAGCAAGGGGGCATGGGGAGGTACCCGGGGCGCCTGCGGTGTGCACACGAGCCTGCTTCCCCCCCAGAGAGGGAACGCAGCCATGGCCACAGAGGCCGGGAGAACCGCGCCCACCGCGGCGAGAGAGCAGGAAGACTGGAGCACCGCTCTGTGCAAGGGGAGCAGCAATGCGTGCGAGCGGAAGAGCCCCGCTGTCCCAGTGGGGACCCTCTCTGCAGGCAGCGGGAGCCCCCTGTGCGGAGGAGAAGCCTCCATGCGGATGGAAACATCTCCGCGCAAGTGGCCGGAGCCCTTCACGCAAACGGCCACCGCTCCCCGCAGGCCCCTCCCACCGTCCTCGCGGCGGGGGGTCGGGAGTCCGAGGCCCACCGTGATGGTCAGGGGCTGCCGGGTGTCCTTCGTGTTGATGGTGAGCTTGGCCACGCCGTCGTCCTGGGTCTGAGCCTCAACGTTCTCGTGGCCCTGCACCGCCACGGGCACGCGGCGCGCCGGAGAGCCGTCGGGGTTGGTCACGTACACCTGTGCGCGCGGGGGCAGGTGGCGGAGGAGGCTCGCGAGGATTCAGGGGTGTGGCCCGGGCTCTGCGAGAGGGGACTGGGGCCCGCGGGTCTGGGTCTCACCATGAGGTCAAAGGGCATGGCTGGTTTGAAGTACTTGGCCGTCTTGGTGAAGTGGATCTGGTAGGGGGAGGTCACTATGGGGATCCCGCTGCGCTCCGCCTGCACCATGTCGCTGCCTGAGGGGACCGGCCATGAGGGTGGGGTCCCGGCCACCCCGGGACCAGGCCTCGCCCCTCAGACTGGGTCCCGCCTCCACTCCAGGCCTCCCCCCGTCAGACTTGGCTTCCTCCTCTGCCAGCCCTCCCTTCCCGGACGGTCGGGGCAGAGGGTCCCGGCCTCACCCGAGTGCAGGATGACGGTGGCCGACACGTACAGGGACTTGCCCACCAGGGAGTCGGCTCCCGAGGGCTGCACCCCGTCCAGCAGCACCTTCCGCGGCAGCACGGCCTCCCCGGTGCCGTCCTGGATCTGGGGAGGGCGGGCGGCTCAGAGGCGGCGCGGACGGGACAGGGCTCAGAGGCGGCGGGGACGGGGCAGGGCGCAGAGGCGGCGCGGACGGGGCAGGGCTCAGAGGCGGCGCGGACGGGGCAGGGCTCAGAGGCGGCGGGGACTGGGCAGGGCTCAGAGGCGGCGGGGACGGGACAGGGCGCAGAGGCGGCGGGGACGGGGCAGGGCGCAGAGGCGGCGGGGACGGGGCAGGGCGCAGAGGCGGCGGGGACGGGGCAGGGCGCAGAGGCGGCGGGGCCCTCTGTCAGGTACCTCGACGCGGGTGAGGGACTCCGCCAGGGAAATCCTCTGGTCCCCATCCTCGACCCCGAAGATGACAAAGGCGACTCCATCCACGTTCTTCCCATACAAGAACCTGCGAGGCGAGCAGGGCTTCATAGCCTCCCTCCCGGTAAACCAAGTCTCTCCCAACTTCTACTGCCTGGGGCTGAAGACCCCAATGCCACCCATCCCCTCACCTGGCCTCACCTAGCCACACCCCTGGCCCTCACCTGGCCACACCCCTGGCCCTCACCTGGCCACACCCCTGGCCCTCACCTGGCCTCACCTGGCCACACCCCTGGCCCTCACCTGGCCACACCCCTGGCCCCATTCATAGCTCTCACCTGGCCCTACCCCCAGCCCCTCCCCTGGTCCTTACCTGGCTGTGATGGTGACCCCCAGGCCATTCTGGTCATAGATGTAGTAGAATTTCTCTGCAGGCTCCAGTATGACCTCGAAACTGGGCAGCACTGGGGTGAGAGACGGCATTGGCGTGGCCAGCCCTGGGCCCCGTGCTCCGGGGTCCCCCCACCCCGTCCCTCCCCCTCTTACCGTACTCTTTCACCTCAAACTCAGCCGAGAAGACCTGATTGGGTGAATTTTCATAGTAGGCTCTGATCTTCCACTGTCCCATGCTGCGGAGAGGGTGGGTGAGTGGCCGGGCCAGGACTCGCAGCCCCCCAAACCTGCTCCTGCGTTGGGGGACCCCCGGACCCCCCCTCCTAAGGGGCCTGACATACTTAACCAGCTCCGGGATGTTCCAAGACAACGGCAAGATGCCAAACTGGTTGTGAGACGAGAAAGAGTCCTGCTTGACGGGAATGCCTTCGGGGTTCTGCCAGGAGACAGGAGGAAGGGGTGTGGGGTGCAATGGCCCTTCGGGGACCAGGCTTAGCCTCCTGGCTCTCTCTGACTTCACCCTGTCTGGCCATTCCCTCTGCGCCATGACTACAGGGACAGTGGATAGACAGCCTAGGTTCAGATCTGTGCTGTGCCACGTACAAGCTATGTGACCTTAGGCAAGTGACCTAACCTCTCTGTGCTCAGTGTGCCAGTGTAGAAAGGAGGTGATAATGGCACCTTCCTCACTGGCTTGGGACATAGCTCCCATAAGCGAGAGTTTGCTATTATCAGAGTCTCTCTGAATAGCAGCGACTAATGAGCATGTATCACCCGAGTTGCTGCCGGACCTTGTGCCAAGCATGGGACAAAAACCACAGGTCGCTGTCCACGTTTGACTACGAGAAGAGCCGCCTCGTGTGGTTCGACCCACTGCACAGATGGTTTTGTGTGTCGCCAACAGGACACAGCGCGGCAAGGTGTGGCTTTCTAGCTCCTCTTGGAAATGGGGAAATTCTGTGCATGGCCCAGCGCAGGGCAGCTGCCATGCCCATCAACCCTGAACCGGATGTGTCATTCGCCTGGTCCCCATCACACGATTTCAGTAAATCCTCAGGACAGTCCCATGGCCCCAGCCCCACCCCTGGCCCTGTGGTTACTGAGCCTCACTGCAAGCCACACACGGCCCTGGGTTCAGGGGATAAGACCCTGAACAAACAGATAAAAATCCCTCCCTGATGGCCAGGCGCGGTGGCTCGCGCCTGTAATCCCAGCACTCTGGGAGGCCGAGGTGGGAGGATTGCCCAAGGTCAGGAGTTCGAAACCAGCCTGAGCAAGAGTGAGACCCCATCTCTACTATAAATAGAAATAAATTAATTGGCCAACTAAAATATATGTATAAAAAATTAGCCGGGCATGGTGGCGCATGCCTGTAGTCCCAGCTACTGGGGAGGCTGAAACAGGAGGATCGCTTGAGCCCAGGAGTTTGAGGTTGCTGTGAGCTAGGCTGATGCCAGGGCACTCACTGTAGCCTGGGCAACAAAGCAAGACCCTGTCTCAAAAATAAATAAATATATAAATAAATCCCTCCCCGTATGGAGTTTAGGTTGGCTGGAGCTCAGGGCAAGAGGAGAGGTAATTATCAAAGGGATAAGTCCCATTTTCAGAATGTGCAGGAAGACAGGAGGGGTGTGCGTGTGTGTGTCTGTCTGGGCTCAGGGCGGGTATTTGCAACTTTATAGGGTGCGCAGGGAGACCTCACTGTAAAATGGAGACATTGTGACGTTGGAAGGAGGTGGGGGATCAAGCTGTGTGGATATTTGGAAGAAGAGGCTTTTCGGAGAAGAGGACACAGCCCGTGCAAAGGCCCTGGGGCAGGACTGCGCCTGGCATGCTGGAGGCACAACCAGGAGGCCCATGTGGCTGGAGCAGAGTGAGCGATGGGGAGAGAGGGAGGCGGGGAGGGCGGAAAGGGGGTGGGGCAGGTCGTGCAGGGCCTGGTGAACCTCAAGGAGGACTTGAGCTTTTACTCCAAGGGAGGTGGGAGCCATGGAGGGCTGTGGGCAGAGGAGGGTCGGGCCCTGACTCAGGTGCTCACGGGCGCCCTCTGGCGGCTATAGGTAAATGGACGGAATTATTATCTGGCATTATCCCAGCGTTCAGGGGAGGAAACTGAGGCTCAGGGAGGTGAAAGACGAGGGGCTTATCTGAAACGAGAATCCGCCTGGCCTCCCGGGGTCTGCACGCCACCTCCAGGCCTGCGGGTTTGTGTCTCTCTCTAGCCCTTGCCCCAGTCTCTGCTGCTGCGCCATTTCCAGGTCTGCTTCTCCGTCCGTCCCCTCCTTGTCTCTCCGAGCCCCGCCCCTGTCGCCTCTGGGCCCGGCTGGTACCTCAATGCTGACCATAACCGTCCGGCCCACCGGCAGCAGCTTGTGGTCCACGGTGAAGATCCGGTAGCGAACTGGACGGGCGGGGGGCAAGGCGGCCGGTGAGCCCCGCCCCCTCCCCTCCCCC